>JAEUCK010007196.1:0-16748 GCA_017311455.1 Otocyon megalotis megalotis | reverse complement strand
AATTTTTATTTATTTATGATAGTCCCACACAGAGAGAGAGAGAGAGAGAGAGGCAGAGACATAGGCAGAGGAGAAGCAGGCTCCATGCACCGGGAGCCCGACGTGGGATTCGATCCCGGGTCTCCAGGATCGCGCCCTGGGCCAAAGGCAGGCGCTAAACCACTGCGCCACCCAGGGATCCCTCCAAGAAGCCATTTTGATATAAGACAACCAATGAAAAATGGTTTGTATTTATATATATTTATATATTATTTAAATATAATATTTACTTATAAATAAATTATATATTTATATATTTATATAAAATTTTATATAAATTATTTATATATAAATTCTAAAAAAATATGTATATATAAATTCTAAAAAGAGATCCACATATATTTATATGAAGTCCTTAATGACTATTTTCTCCTAAGAGAAGTGTTCATAGACATATCCTTAGTTTTATTGTTTTTAAAAATTAATTTAATAAAATTCAAGTTAGTTAGCATATATATATTTATTTATTTATCTACACTATAGTGTAGTATCAGTTTTAGGAGTAGAATTTAGTGATTCCTCACTAAATATAAATATAAATATATTTATAATATAAATATAACACCCAGTGCTTATCCCACAAGTGCCCTCTTTAATCATAGTTTTATTCTTAAATAGAATAGTGGCAAAAAAAATTAAAATTAAAAAACTTAAAAATCCTGTTTTGTAGCAAAGAAATTCATTATTTCTTTTTCATCTAAATTTAAGTTTTTAGATAAGCAAAAGAATGACCCCTCCTTTGTTCACTCACAGGCAAATTATTTTATGAACAAAGATCATAAATACATTGAGAAAGGGGATACAGACACAAAGATCTTGTTTTCTTCAAGTATATTATATTTAAAAGTAACAGTCAAACTTCCTACAAATCTAGCATTTCAACCTCATCCTACCCTGGCAATTCTTTTTTTTTTTTTTTTTTTTTTGGCAATTCTTTTTTATTATTCATTACTAAGCTGAGAAAATTAGAGCTGTGAGAAATGCATGCTTCTGGTTAGCCTTTAAAGACAAATATGTCTATCTAATAAATATGAGGTCCAGCTTTGGATCAATGAAGTAGGAGCCAGGATTCCTACAATTAATTCATGAATCTTTGACTGATTTTTTCCATAGATCTGGGAAGAGCCACTTAAGCTCTTTATATCTTCACTTTACAATGTGAGTAACAACACAGCATATGCATTACTGGATCCTGTGCAGTTTAATTCTTTGCAAAAGCACTTTAAAATACTTTGATGAGAAGTACTATATTAAAGCAAATTATTACTGTTATTCACTTAGCTTATTGTAAAACATTGTGAAAAAAGAAACGTATGAGCTCATTATAAGCTAGAGAAGGGATATAGGAAATCACTAGTTAAATTTCTCAAGGTAAACAGTTTCAGTTCTGCAGGCATTTGTCACTGATAGAGACATGACAGTCCCTACTTGTGCCTGCACACCCGTATGTTGAATCTAACAGGCAATTTGGTTTCCTGAATGAAATAAAAAATTCTGTTCATTTTTCTTAATACTTTTTGTCTTATAATAAATTTATATTCAAATCCTTCATGTTGTGACTTCTAAACTTGGGAGAGGCAACAGGTTTATAAGTCTTATAATTTAGCATAATTTCAACATCAATACTCCTATTGGTTCATTGAAGAAATAAACAGCATCATGCATATTTTTAAAAATCCTTAGCCATTAATTGAAGTCAGCATTGATTTGGGAAGACAAAGTTCATTATTATGTCTTTTCTAATGAATTTTTTTCAAATATAACTTTTGAGCTTTACTTCCTCTCTCCTGGCCATTAACTTAACTGAGGATATTTTTATACTCTACAAATGAAGTCCTTATGCAAAATCAAGCTTAACTTTCATGTGCCTTATTGAGAACATGTATTCCCACTTTCAAAGACTACAAGCTATCAATGATGTGTTGGCATTTTTTTCCTTTAAAAGAAACCAGAAACCTCTTGCCTTAGCCAAGCACAGTCATTGATCAGAGGGTTCTCTTAAATTGACTTGTCATCAGAGAAAACCTCATTTTCTTTCTTCCTTCCTCTCTCTCTCCTCAATGAAGAGGTCACTGATGGGAACAAGAATATATCACAAAAAGGAGTTTAGAATTTCTCTTTGGCCTTTTCAAAAGCTACATCCAAAGCAGGTTCACAAAACATCACATTTCACAAAAGACTCAATGCCTTAAAAAAAAATCTGCAGATGATGCTTTTTATTCTTTTTCAAAAATCATTGTCTTAAAATGTGAGAAAATTATAAGAATTGGTGGTTTATGAATAATTGCAACTTTACTATTTAGTGGTTTTATTTTCCTTCCAGAATGGTCATTTGTTCTGATCTATAAGGTTCAGGTCATGTACTATGGATGTGAACTGATTATATTAGATAGTACAAGTAGACCAAAAATAGACCTGCAATTGCTTGGGAAATCCCTAAAAACAACAACAAACTTGACTTGTTGACAAAAGATGATAATAAATGATTTTAGAAAATTAGATTTAATAACTAAGGACACCTTTTATTAAGAAGCAAGAAATAATCCAACCACTGTGCTTTCATAGCAATACTACCCTTCCATGTGCCTCATATCTAATACAGGTCTTCTTCCTTAAGGGCCAAGATTTTCATCTGTTTTGTTTACTGCTGTATCTCTAGCACCCAGAACAATGCCTGGCACAGAGGAACACTCAAATATTGTCTAATGAATGAATAAAAGAGTTATTCTTGCTAATCTTCAATTTTTGAATGAGTAAAATGTCCCCTTACCAAGGTGATTGTTCCAATCCACTTAGTATAACTGAGTAACAGTAAGTGATATCCTTTAGGTCTTTGTTGGCTTTTGGTATAACTAGATCATTCCTATTAAGACTTGTCCATTGCATAACAAGTCACGGCTTTAAAGTCTACACCAAGGATTCCTCTACCATCAAAACTTTCCCCTTTATGCTTTATGCTCGTTTATGCTCTTTTTACATCTACTCTTGCCTGGATGGATGAATGGATGGATGGATGGATGGATGGATAGATAGATAGATAGATAGATAGATAGATAGATAGATAGATAGAGATATACAGATAGAGATACAGATTTTCTAATTTTCCTTGGATATTTGTATTTAAAATAGAATGTCTTTGTTTTATATCTTTCATAATATCTTTATTTGATATTTTCAGTAACTTCTGACATCCCCATTCTTACCTAAAGAATGCCTGGGGTAATTTTAAAATAATTTTAACCCTATGTCTACTCTCTTCATCATACACGTCTATAAACTGTATATAAATACATGCTCATCTTTTTGTTCTTTCCTGTTCAATTAGAGGCAGTAGCTGACATAAATTTAAAAGGCCTGAGTAAAGAAGGTTAGAGTTTTACTTTTAAACACGAAATTTTAATAGAACCTTCTAACTTTCTTTCATTTGTCTTATGACAAATGTTAATTGATTTCTTGCTTGCTTACAAAGACAGAGAAGGAAAGGAAAAATGACATTTTTCCCAATCAGAGGTGGGACATTTATTAGGAAAAATATCAAGTAATAAATATTCAATGTTGCTATCAATGAAAATAAAAAGAAGATTATTGTTGAAGCCCCAAATTACAGTATGTGGTGATGATAATTTTGGGGGGCTCAGTTCTCTCAGCATACAGGAGTCTGTGAACTCTATCCTGCATTTACCATTTTAAAAATTCTAAGAGATACCTACCAGAGGGTATACAATACTATTTTGTTGACATTTACTTCTAAGTTCCTGTTTGGCTTAACTGGAACACTGCTTTTACCACTTTAAATTCAATCCTAGGTTAGAAACTTTTATTTAAATTAGAGTTACCACAGAAGTCAAGAGCATAGCTTGGGAATGAAAACTAACAGGACTGAAATCCAGGGTCTGCCACTCTCTAGTTGATTAACCTTAGGCTTATTAAGATCAGAGCCTATTTCCTCTTCAGAAAAAGGAGGATACATTGGATTGTGGAAACAGAAAATACAGTAGCATATAAGTATTTACCAAAGTAATGAAATATACTATGTGCAATTATGAAAAAAATAAACCTCTTTTAATCAAGTGATCTCGTCTTTAGCCTTTTATCTCAACAACAGGGGAAAACGTGGAATGGGGTGGTTCAATGAGAACACTTCATGTGAAAGTGATTCACAGGTGAACAGAGGACTTAGCCAATCCAGTTTTAGGTGTATATCTTTGCTCCTCACCCTATAATACCTCTACCTAACGAAAGATTGGCTCGGTTGTGGATATCATTGAAGACTTTTCGTCTTTGATTTCCTCATGAAGATGGAGTGGGATGAATAGGTATGTATTCCTAAGGTCTACTAGAAAAGCTGCATCTTTGGCTTCTTCTGCTCTGAGAACTGTTTTGTTTTTATCGGTGCTATGTACCATGAATGTAAATAATTTGTGGATTTATTATGTGTTTTTTTTTCTCATTCTTTCTACTTTTCCTAATGCATTCCACAGAAATAAACAAGCCTAATATAAAGACATGGCCTCCCTCTAACTCAGGAAAATCTCTACGTATACAATTGGGCCCATCTAACCTATCCCTGTCAAAAGACAAACCACCCCCACTTTCCAACAAGTTAATCAATTAACATATATAGGAGTGAGTTTTTTGTGAAGAAATCCATGATGTGTTTGGCTACTGTCAAAGTAATAACTTCTAGGATGATCTTTGTAGCTGTGGTAAGTATTACGAAAAGCCATGAAAATTTCCATAGTAGACTATAAGGAGGAGAGCATTTGATGTGGAGCCTCACAGACCTGGGTGTGAAACTCTATAGTCTGTCTCCTACTTGCTCTGTAAGTAATCTTAAGTTATTCAAACTGTCAGAGACTTAATTTCCCTTTTTGTGAAATGGTAGTGATATCTTCACTGGATGGTTCCTATGATTTAATAAGATAACATCCATAAAGCATAGGGCTTGGCACATGGCTTGTACTTAATCATTTTTCTTATTTTTCACCTTCATCTTAAGCTATGATAATTACTACTTACAGAACTCTTTCTTTTATGCGAATGCCTTCAAAGACAAGGTACTAACTTGACAATTTAATGACCTTAGGAAAAAAATTCCAGCAACTTTGAAGTAGCCAAAATGACATACATTATTTAGAATCAAACTCACTTTTGTGAATTCAGAGCAGGAATCTGAATTTTCCAAGCTGTACTGCTCAAATATACTCAAATAATTTTGAGCAATGTGAAGAGGAGAAACAAAGAATACAATACAATTTATATTTTATTTATAGTCTTGCTCTAGCCTATATTATCTTTTATTTATAGTCTTGCTCTAGCTCTTGTAATGTAGGTAAGAAAAAATGATTTCCACTTAAAAGGCATAATTGTCTGGTAACATAAATTGAGTCTCTACATAGGTTCATTAATGATGGATTCTGTCGAGATTTTTGTAATCACTATATTTTCATATATGTCCTCAGTCTTCTGCGGCCTATTAAATGCTATGTTTGAGGTTCCAAGGCTAGACAACAACTCCACTATATTTGAGCCAACCTGTAATTTATTTCAGCATTCCTACTCCAAAAACTTACTCAATAAATACTTGTTGTGTGTCTAAGAGGTATAATAAAGTCTAACATTAACTGTAATCAAATATCAGTTGGATGGACACAACATAAGACTTATCTTTGCAATCAATATTTAATAAAACGAAGCAATAATTTTTTATTTGAAATAAATATCCCTTTAACATTATGAGTTTCTCTTGAGAATTTGTCAGATTATTAGAAATATGAGTTCTTTTGAATACTCATAATGAAATATTTATTTGTAGTATCAAGGACTGGCAAACTTGTCTACATATTAGGTTTATGAAATCTATCAAACCATGTTTAAGATGTTTCCATTTCATAAAACCTAAAACAGGCTTGGCCAAGTCTCCCATCGCTTAATTTCACGCTTGTATTTATGTAAGTTTAACACTTGTGTGTTTGATTCATTTACAATTAAATTATTCAAATGTTGCTTTTAAAATTATTTATTTTGTTCTTAGGTAATGTCTTTCTTTTTAGGAGCTCAAAGCACTCTATAAATGTTAATGGACATTTTCACAATACCCCTATGAAGGAGAAGGCAGTGAGTTCTGTGAATTTCACTGATGTCATTTTTCAAGGGACCAAGAAAATGTTAACACATCAAACCTCAGGGTCTTAGCAGTGCTTGGCCCTGAAAGGAATGTCACATAATTAAGTAAGCAGATTTCACTCTGATTTCTTCTTTGTTTATAATCAGAATAATTCTAAAAATGGTACAAAATTGATTAGAGAAGTTACCGTATGTTTAGTGGTGGGTAAGATAATCCATTTCCTATTTTCTTCTCCCTTTGTTCACTATTGATAGTCATGACCACTAATCTATCTCTTCCCCCAACTTTCCAGGTTAAGAAGTAGTTCATAGTCCTCCTTTATAAATATTTCCCAGGAGCATATGCTTCTTTAAAAAGTTTGGGGGAAAATAAATAAATAGTTTGGGGAAAAAATTAAACTGAATAGATATCTAGTGACCAAGTTACTGAATATAACTGAAATCAGTGTTAGTGAAAATGACAAAAACAGCAAGACCTTTCATACTTTCTGTTACTAACTCAATACCTACCATGTGCTGGGAATTTTTTTTAAGTATTTATGAATTGCACTAAATTTATTAGACTACACAACATTCCAGACATCCAACATGCCTTTGATAAATAAGGTAAATTGATAATTAATGTTACATATACTTACAGAATTCAAATGGTTACTTCATATGGAGTATTGTGAATAATATTTCTGAAGTTAGCAGAATCTACAATTTCACTTTAAAAAAATGTTTAAGATTGGTTCCTGAATGATATATAGATCTTGTAGAACAATAGAACTTATATGATTTTCTATACTTAAATTTGACTTAAGAAAAATACACTCTTGAGTGTAAAAGAAATCTGAATCATACGAGTTACGGTTGTGATTATCAAACAAAGAAAGGGGCAGGCAATCACTGAATTAGTGTCAAGGGAATATCTCACAGTTTATAGGAAAGAAAAAATGACCCAAACAGTCATTCATAAAATCCAAAACCATTGCTAATATTATAATAAAATAACCTTCAAAAATAAAAACGATGCTTTAGAATAGTAATATTTAAAGAAAACTAAATTTCCTGGGCCTCGAAAATTAAATTATCTAAATTTGGCTAAGGAATATTGGAGGACATCCAATCATCATCTCCATACTCTGCGGTGATTTTTGACTCAGTCTCAAATTATCTCTTGTTAGAAAAAAAAATTGTTGAAATGTATCCTATGAAGATGATCTATTTTTTGTATTCCTGTTCTGTAGTCCATGATTCTTAATTGCCACAAAAATATCTTTTGACTAGATTTCTCCTGTGATTTCCTTTATCTATAATCGTTATTTTATACGTGTGTATGGACTCTATAATGCATATATTTTTATATAAAACTAATATATATGAACAGAAGGGAGAAAAGTAATTGAACACTTAGGCCATCTAATTCTCATTAACTTTCCTATCAGCACTATCTTTGTTACAATATTCTTGTTTTGAAATTAGGTGAATAAACTGAGGCTTAGAGTATAAAGCAACTCGATCATGGCCACGCATCTGAAAAGTGCTAAAATCTGGATTTAGATCCAAAACTGTCTAACATTAGAGTATCTAACAGTAAATGCATATGAAAGAAACCCAGCTTCTTGTTGATGAATGTGCAAGAGAGAAAAATTAGCTTTTTTTATGAGTTAATATCAGGAAATAATTAACTTATTAAGTTAAATATATTATCTCAGGAAAAAAAAGACAATGAATTATAACAATAAATATTAGAACTTTTTTTCAGTAGAAATCTTACTTTAAAAAAACTATTCTTGTAAACATAATTGGGCACACATCAAAATATCATCAAGGTTATTAGAAACCATTGTTATCATGAAATAAGATAAAAACTAATTTTGCTAAATGGAATCAACAAGGTCTTTAAACACAATTATATTTAAGCCATAATAGGAGCACCGAGCTGTTTTATGAGGCAATAATCTGGTTCCCGCGTGGATACACTATAAGGCTGAAGGCTGGTTAGAGTGTTTTGCAATAAGAGAACTGGATTATTGCCTCGTAAAATCGTTCGGCACTTTTCTCATTGTGATTATTCTACAAGTCTTTGAGAATTCACTTTTAAATAAATGTCACTATACAAGTAAGTACTTATATAGAAAGAAAACTATGACAAAGAAATAAAGTACTGGAAGTACATACTATCCTTTGTAAATAATAAATAATCTTTAGGCCTAAAGAAAGTAGTTTTTCATAAGGTGATAATGGTAACCATTCTCAATCTTCAAGAATTTTTAGATTAAAAAAAAATCTTTTTCCTAATTTGTTTACCAGCTTCCACAAGCAGGTAACAAAGTATTTATTTGGGATTTATTGTATTTATAATGGGTTCATTTTCTTCATATGAATCTAGTATTTACAAAATTCTATCACTTTAGTAATGTTTATCATTTAAAAATCATCTTTAGCTAATATTTCTGAAATACATTTATGTGTTCAAAAATAGGACTTGGGCTTAAGAAAAATCAAATGTACTTTATTTGATAGGTCAATGGCCTTTGCTGTCAAATGGAATGCTCCATGTCTATGGATAAAATTGCTACAAAATTGCGGATCTATGATCAGTAAGTCATTTCCCCATAATTATTCACTTAACTCTTAGTCACATAATATACCCTCTTTGCCTTGGAACACTGCAAAAGTATCAAATTATGAAAACTGGCTCAAAATCCAAGGCCTTATATGATCCAAGTCAAGCCCAAAAGCGTCTCCTCTTGATCCATAGAAGTATGAACTAAAATAGTAAATAACCTGTCCTCTATATATTCAACATCCAGTGATGAGACGAGACCAGCTTAAAAAAACAAGAAATTGGGGCAGCCTGGGTAGCTAATCTTAAAAGAACAAAACATTTTAAAAGGAGGGGAAAATAAAAGGCTTACAAAAGTAACTAGTTCATAACAATTCAGTAATCTTACAAATATTACCAGATTCTCTTCCTCTGGGGTAAAGAATGATCTTTTACTAGGCCTACTTCTCTTCCCTTGGTGTAGCTCTCCACTCTGTTCTCTTTGCAGCATCCCTTATCATCAACCTTACTTGGCCACATCTGAAAATGATAAGGGAGTCTCTGTCCTTCCAATAGAGGAGATTTCCTAGTCCGTTTTCTGCCTGGCAAAAGGTGGGCACATGATTTTTTCAATCTTCAAAAGTCACAGACTTTTAGTCCAGAATAGTAATAGAGCTCTGTTAAAAGTTTAGATTTTCAAAAATATATTATGTTTGTTTCCAATGAACTCCTAAGCCCCAATTTTTTTGAAACACTTTTTATTTATTTTTTAATATTAAAAAAATATTTTATTTATTTATTCATGAAAGAGAGAGGGGGGGGGGCAGAGACATAGGCAGAGGGAGAAGCAGGCTCCATGCAGGGAGCCCGATGTGGGACTCGATCCCGGGACTCCAGGATCACGCCCAGGGCGGAAGGCAGGCGCTAAACAGCTGAGCCACCCAGGGATTCCCTGAAATGCCTTTTAAAATGCATTTCATAACAACCAGCTTATGCTATCAACATTTTGCCATAAAACCTCTTTGTCCAACACTACAAAGTTATTAGGTTCATTTTTTGCCTTCCAGATCATCGTAGGTGATAAATTTACATAATTCACCACTGTGTAACAAAGTCCACAACTCCCCCATAATGGTTTCATCACTGTCTGTCACATTTACCCAAAGCTGATGCCAGGTATTTTCGATCTCCATTAGGTTAGCAACCCAATCCTATAACTAGTTGGGTTTAGTCACATTTCTGCTACAAAAATGCTGCATAACATAAACCCCCCAAATATCAGGGAATTTCAACAGCTATCTTTTATGTTTCTTAATCATGGGTCTGATAGTCATCTGGAGTAAGATGATCTCAGGTAGAACAGATGCACAGGATTCCAAGCCAAATCATACAAGTATTTTTACTTCTTCTTCTAATGCCCATCACCTTGAATAGTCCATTGTTTACGACTAGGGGTGTCTCCTTCATCTACTTGATGAACCACAAGGCCACAATGTAAAGAGTCTAAATGTGTAAAACTAGTGCAAGAGGGTAGGTAGGAACTGCAATAAAAACATAATTTTAAAGGAACTGATGATAATCTGCAGTTATAGTGAAAGACTAGCAAACATCTGACCAGAATAAAATATTAGATTGAAAAATGTAAGAATTCAGAGGATTAAAAATATCTTAGTTTATGTCATTTAACTAAGAGAGCATACAGATTTTTTTCAACAAAAATTATAAACATAAATTTAACCATGTTCAAGGAACAAAACCCTCAGTAAATTGTGAAACCTATAAATTGTAGAAGCCACATTCTTTAAACAATGTGAATGTAATGAGTGTTGACAAAAAAGGAAAGCATCTAAAACAACAACTGAGTACACTTGGAAACCAAGGAAAAAACCTACTTAAATAACTCTTAGATCAAAGATAAAATATAAATAGAAGTTATATCCTATTTAGAAATAACTGAAAATAAGAGGACTCATCAAAACCCATCAAGGCAACCAGAATGTTTCTCAGAGGCAACTGTGTAATCATAAATGCTTTGTTTAGGAAGCATCAATACTGAAAAAATCAAAATAAGCTGTTAATTCAAGAAACTATGACAATAGCCAAATTAACTCAAATAAGAAGACGGAAGAAATTAATGAAGATGTGAGATAGAACTTGAAACATGGGACAAAAGAGGACTTGATCACAAAATTAAAGCTATATTATATACTGCTTAATACACATAAATTTGAAAAAAACAAATTAAATGGAAGTTTAATAGGAAAATGTAAATTCACTAAATGGATTTAAATATATTAAACATTCAGTAAGACCATAGGAAAAAAAAGCAAAGATTTCCAATCCTTGCTTCAAAGATAACATAATATAAACATCAAACTGGATTTTAAAAATTTTATTTATTTATTTATTTATTTATTTATTTATTTATTTATTAATTATTTAAGAGAGAGAGAGAGCATGCAAGCAGAGGGAGGAGCAGAGGGAGAGGTACAAGCCGACTCCATGCTGAGCAGGGAGTCTAACATGGGACTTGATCCCACAATCCCTGAGATCATGACCTGAACTGAAATCCAGAGTCTGCCACTTAACCGACTGAGCCACTCAGGTGCCCCCTCAAACTGGATTTTAAAACTATTATACACAAGCACAAAATATAAATGAACCTCACATATAATCATATGTATAAAATTTTAAATATTAGAAAATTAACTACAATAGTATATTAAAACATTAGCACATCGTGACCAAATATAATTTATCTCAGAACACAGAAGGAGGGCTCACAGCGTTGTTCAACATTAAGTTTTGGTTCAGAGTTTAAATGTGTAACACGATATGACCATTTAGATGAAAGTTTTTAAAAATTGGTTAATCAAAACTCAATAAAGTTTTCTTTAAAAATGTATCAATAAAATTAAAATGTCATTTTAAACTAAAAATGAACACATGCATTTTCCATATACACAGATGCAGATGTATGTATACACACACACACACCCACCCCTAAAGAGACAGAAAAAGAAAACTTATTTTTAAAGAAAATTTGGTAGAACATGAAGTAAAATCAATTGCCAAAAATAAACTATTAAAAAGCATTTTTGTAAGCAAGACAGGTAAGCCATCAGCTATTGCTACTGACCAAACAAACCATACAAAATTTAATTCAAAATCAAAACAAAAATACAAGATATCTATAATTTAATAAAGTTGCATAAGACTAAATGAAGAAATCTGTGAAACCTAGACGAAAAAAGAGAAACACAGTCTTGGAAGGAAAGATATAATTTTAGAGAGATAACAGATTCTCAAAATAACCTACTAATTCAGTGCAATCCCAAACAAAACTCTAAAAAAATACTTTCCAGTTTGACAAGCTGATGGTAAAACTGTCTGGAATCTGAAATAATAAGAATGCCAAGAAAATTATTCAAAAAGAAGAATATGAGGAAGATCTCCTTATTATCTGTTACAAAACATGCCATAAAATCATCTTAGTACTGGTGAAATGGGACAAAGTGGAATAGACTAGAATAAAACTGAGGAAAACATCCTATTGAATCTAGAAACATAAAGTTGCCATTTCAAAAACCATTTATTGGGGATCAAGCTCTTTTTTGACAGTGACTATCCACTTGTGAAATATACACAAAATACATAGAAATTTTCCTCAGAGGTATTTGAACTAAATGTACAAAATTAAGCTCCAAATATCTAATATAAAATTGAATATATTTATAATTTTCAGTAGAAAAGATCTTAAAAGATACAAAAAGAATCAAATACAAATACATAAAAGAGAAATCCATAGATATGCCCACTGAATATTTTAATACTGCTGTGTGACCACAGACATAATATTAAAAAGTTTAAGAAAATGTTGGTAAATATTTTAAATATAGTTTTCTACCTCTCTAATATTTAGGGAAAGCTATTTTAAAAAATACTTTTTCACCAGGTTTGCAAAATTTAAGAGATTTGAAAATACCTGGTGTTGGCAAATGTGTACGGAACTGAGCTCTGTTGTGTAGTTTTGGTTCAAATGGCTTTTCCATTGAGAGAAATTTGGCTGTAATTGCTGGATCCAGAAATTCCCCTTCTAGTTTCTATTATAGATAACCAATTATACGTTTCTGCAAAGACACAGATAGAAAAATGTTCATCGCAGTACTGATTGCCATGCCAAAGAATGAGAAACACGGCAAATGCCTATCATTTGGGGAATGTTGAAATAAATAAAGGTACATCAATAAATAAACAGTATGTAGTCATTAAAATTAATGAGATTGGTATATAAATACTAACCTTGAAACATGTCTTTGATATATTGCTAACTGTAAAAAGCAAGTTGCAGACAACTATGCAAAGCATGGCCCACTCCTTAATGATGAAATATGTAGATGCAGGTATGGAGTGTATGTGTATATTAAGAGTGTGTATCCTTACTACAGTGACACTCAAGTAGTAGAGAACATTTCATATTCTTTGTTAAATTTTATTTCCAGTATTTCTCAATTGCAAAGATAAGGGATTATTTTAAAAGCCCAAATCTATGCTAAGCCTGGTTCTGTAATAACTGCTGAGATCATTTTTCGAATGAGCATTACATTTTCTGTGTGCAGTGTAAATTCAACTATTACTAAAAATATTTCTATCTAAAGATCTAAATTAGATATTAATTTTTAAATTGATACATTTTATTCTCTCGTCACTTAAAACAAAGCCAATGCTTTCTCCTGTGGTAAAAGCAGAAGGTAGAAATTTCTTTCCTGTGTTCTTTAGAATACTTCAAATTCATTTTGATGAGAATATATAGCGGTTTCATTTGAAACCTGATGAACAGTATTAGCAACGCTAATGATAACCTATGAGACTGAGACACCAGTGAAATAAATATGCTTATTTAAACTCCTTCTAAGAAATGGTCATTCTGATATATTTGCCAGATCATTCAATTACTAGGGAAGTATGTAAAATTATTCTAGGAAAGTTTGTCCTGCAATATGATTATGCCTGTCTCAAGTCAGGGCCTCAGAACTTGTCCATTAAGAGGTTGATCATTTTATACCATTATTTTTTGTTGAATTATAAAAGTCACTGCTCTTCATACTTTGCCTTTGGTCTCTTAAGACATCAATGCCTGTTGGTGTGGATACTTGTTTCTACAAATGAAAAGCCCTTATGATGTTTCTAGGTAACGTCAGTGTTGTCACATTAACAATCTAACTTAGAGCTAGAGAAGGAAAGGTCTATGCATAGTATTTAAAATTACTCACTTTTCAAAAACCAAGAGGAAAATTGACAGTAAGCTGAAAAGACAGAATGGACTTTGAATCAACAGTTTTACCAGTAATCTGCTATTATCACTTGTAGAACTAATAGAATTTGGTAAGCTGAGTTTGAGGTTATCCTAGAACTGCTGTCTTTAACTTTCCCTACATATGAGACCTGTCAGTTTGTCTGACACAAGCCTAACCAAAACAAGTAAACTTGGAACCAAAGCTTCCTCCATCCCCACCCCCACCTCCCTCACTCTGGAACCCAGTTCTTGGGTTAATGGCAGATGTCCTAGGAAATCACACCTGTCCTTCCCAGCCCAAGTCCAAATCCAGGCCCTTTCTTAACAGAAGTTCAGGTAGTCACCAATAATTATTTGGAGTTTACAAACAGATTGAAGTATTGGCCAATTCTGCTCTACATAAACATTGAATTTTAACCATTTTTATTGCTCACTTTTTTTCCAAGACAATCATATTCCTGTTAATGTACTCCCTTTTCCACCTTTAAAATGTCTTCTTTCTATATTTGTATCCATTCAAATCATCACTATCTTTCAAGGTGCAGCATATGTCTCACCTCCTTCATGAAACTTCTCAACGGCCACAGTGACCTCCAACTCCTCGGAAGGCTTCCTTCAGCATTTCTCACACATAGTAGGGAGTTAACATTATCAAAAACTTTGTTAATTATCTAACTTATGAATAGCACTATCATATAAAACATGCTCAATAAAACAGTAAAGACATCAACAATAATTAGTGATTTTAGGTTTTTAACGATTTTAAGTGTAGGTTAAAAGACGTTACTGAAGCTGATATTTTTTTTTTAGCAAAGAACAAATCACTTTTATTATTTTTTAAAGGAGCAATAAACTAGAAGAGGATTTCAAAAACTATTCATGATAATTATAAAAGTACAGATGACATTTCAGAACTTCATTTTAAAAAATATCACTTGCCGCATAGCAAAATATATTCCAATTGGATTTAACATTCAAATCAAGTTAGAAATGTTACTTTATAAATTTTCTAACAAATTGCTTCAGCTGCTTGCCAGTGACCAACAACCTCTTAAATCTCCTGGTTTGGAGCATGAAGGCTACAAGTTTGCTTTACAAGTTTGGTGAAGATCTGTTTATTCTAAATTAATTCTCCCTGAAAAATACAGTATTGTGTACATTGTAAAGGCATCATACTGCCATTTAGTCCAATAGAGAGCAGAAATAAAGTGTATTTCAAGAAGACTTTCAAAATGGGGGGGGTGATTAAATTCTTAAATATTAAGAATTTGCATAGTTTACATATTTGAAACACTAATTAATGGATTTAAAACTGTTTAATAAAATACTGGAATTTCACTATTTTAAAGATAAGCACTGAAGATGTAAAATTCAATGTATTAAATTTTATACTATATTTAACAGCAAGATAGAGAATCCGCAGCAGAGAGATGTTCATCTTGTTCCCCCACAAAGGATTTAATGTCTATAGCTTTAGCCTAATTTTCAAAAACTTTAAAATGTGACTCTCGTAGGGAATGAATACATGCCAAAGACTTAAGTAACTTAATGAGGAAACATCAAGATGGTAAGACCAATTCAAAGAGTATTTGAGAAACAGATGTATACAGCTAATGAGGAAAGTCATGCTGTAATAAGTTTGCTTAGTTGATGATAAAATTGGTTAATGTCCTAAAGGACAATGCAACCATAGGCATGCAACTAATTCTATACATGGCAGAAATGATTTGCATTTCTACTGTACAAAATCCACAAGTTTGAATAAAATATAACAACATTTAGCTCCTCATCAACAGAACATCAGACAAAGGCACAATCTCCTAAGGAATAAAATAAATAGTCACTGAAAAGTCCTGTTAGACAGTGTGCCAGTATGACATTGAAAGATACACAGACAAGCTTAAGCCTCATTTTAAAGTTTTGGATATTTTTCTTAACACTAAGAAACATTGCTTTCGTACGTCACTTCATTGTTTGATACCACTAGCATTTTGAATCTGCTTTTTATTAGAGCAAAAATCTTCCTCTCACACACATACACATACACAGATACACACAGAGAATGAGAGAGAAGGAGAAAGCTCTTTTGGCTTGTTATCATCATCTTATGAGAACTTTTCCACAAATAGGAATGTCATGTACCAAGAAGCCATGTGAAGATAAGGATTCTTAATTGCTCTCAGCCACCAGTTCTGGAGTGTTTCAGCAAAATCACCATTTACTTCAGGTTTTGAATCTTCAGGATCACTTGTAAGTTGTGCAAAGAAACAAATTCTGGGGTAGGCCATGCCACTTTGTAAGGTCTCTAGTTCTTTTCCTTCATCCTTAAAATAATTTAAAAGAAGTTCTTTATTAAATATGATATGATGGAAGACAACATCTCTTTTAGCTACAGACCTGAAGTGGAAGAGGCCATCGTATGCCTTCATGTTTAACATGTCTGTGTAAATAAACAAGTCAAACTCTTCCAGCTTCCGCGGATTTGACATTTCTAATCCCCATATTCCTTTACTATGAGAAATTTGCTAGTGACTTCTGGCTTTCATGTTGGCATATCTGCTTCAGGCAGGCAGTTTATCTGGAGACAAGTAGCATCAAATGAGGTAATACAGGTTGAACCTTATCTAAGTCTATCTTCCATAAGGCTGAGGAGATGCTGAAATCTAACCCAAACACCCCTCTTCAACCCTGGGACCCAGGAGGCTTCATATCTCTGCAGGAAGAATCCTGTTAAAAATTTATACACTTGGTATA
>JAEUCK010007195.1:0-25546 GCA_017311455.1 Otocyon megalotis megalotis | reverse complement strand
CTCACATAGGGAACTTAGTATGTAGCACCTGTCTAAGACGGGAATTAGTAGGAAATCGGTGGATTGAGCTTGTAGGCACTAGTCTTGTCGGCCAGCAATTTCCCCTTGCGTCTCCCAACACTTCAGTCACTCAGTGAGCCTAGGCCTTTTAGGAGCGACGTATACCAACAGGCAGGATGTGGGAGGCACACGCCTTATGCTCAACTCTCAGAAGTGTGTATGCCTGCGAGGCAGATATCTGCTACCCACTCATACATGGGAGTTACGACCTAGCTACACTCTAATTGAAGAAGGCAGGTGGAAATCGCTGTATTCCACAAGGTACAGTTGAATACCGTTGAGGCTTCCACATGCATTTCTCACAACGTATCCCAGCACCTAACATGAGTATGTTCGCAGCTACGTCTACAAGCAGGATGCGCGAGCGTCCTGCCTTGAGCTTAACTCTCAAAAGGAAGCATGCCTCGAAGCCAGCTTTCAACTAGCTGCGTTCTTATGGCCGTGAGAACCTAGCAGTATTCTAAGACAGGAGGTTCTACGAATACTACTCTACTGCATCCGGCCACGCATTCGAAGTGTGCATTATTCCACTTGCTTCTCCCAAGCCTCTGACAACCGTCTATGGTGAAGATGTTTGTAACACATTCTGCAGGCAGTGTGGAACCGTGAGGGACGGGGGTTGAGCTCAACTCTGGGAAGTAAGTTGCCTTCGCACTAGGCATTCAGCTAGCTTCTCACGTAGGGAACTTAGTATGTAGCACCAGTCTAAGACGGGAATTAGTAGGAAATCGGTGGATTGAGCTTGTAGGCACTAGTCTGTCGGCCGCGAATTTCCCCTTGCGTCTCCCAGCACTTCAGTCACGCATCGAGCCTAGCCCTATTAGGAGCGACGTGTACCTGCAGGCAGGATGTGGGAGGCACACGCCGTATGCTCAACTCTCAGAAGTGTGTATGCCTGCGAGCCAGATATCCACTACGCACTCATACCTGTGTGTTAGAACCTAGCTACACTCTCATTGAAGAAGGCAGGTGGAAATCACTGTATTCCCAAGATACACCTGAGTACAGGACTGACGCTTCCACATGCATTACTCACGTCTCCCAGCACCTAACATAGGGATGTTCGCAGCTATGTGTACAAGCAGTCGGGATGCGGAGGGTCCTGCCTTGAGCTCAACTCTCAAAAGGAAGCAAGTCTGGAAGGCAGCTCTCAACTAGCTTCGTCCTTATGGCCGTGACAATGCAGCTACATTGTGGGTCACGAGGTTCCATGTATACCTCTATACTGCACCAGGAGACACAAGCATTGAAGCCTGCAGCTAGCCTCTTGTTTCTATGAGCTTCTGAGAAACGTGTCTAGTGAGGATGTTCGTAACTCATTCTGCAGGCAGTGTAGAACTGTAAGGGACTGGGTGTGAGCTCAACACTGGTAAGTAAGTTGCCTTTTGACAAGGCATTCAGCTAGCTTCTCACGTATGGAACTTAGTGCGTAGCACCAGTCTAAGAGGGGAATTAGTAGGAAATCGCTGCATTGAGCTTGTAGGCACTAGTCTTGTCAGCCGGCAATTTCCCCTTGCGTCTCCCAACACTTCAGTCACGCAGTGAGCCTAGGCCTTTTAGGAGCGACGTATACCGACAGGCAGGATGTGGGAGGCACCAGCCGTATGCTCAACTCTCACAAGTGTGTATGCCTGCGAGGCAGATATCTGCTACCCACTCCTACATGGCAGTTAGGACCTAGCTACACTCTAATTGAAGAAGGCAGGTGGAAACGCTGTATTCCACAGGGTACAGTTGAATATGGGTTGAGGCTTCCACATGCATTTCTCACAACGTCTCCCAGCACCTAACATGAGCATGTTCGCAGCTACGTCTACAAGCAGTCAGGATGCGCGAGGGTCCTGCCTTGAGCTTAACTCTCAAAAGGAAGCATGGCTCGAAGCCAGCTTTCAACTAGCTGCGTTCTTATGGCCGTGAGAAACTAGCAGCATTCTAAGTCAGGAGGTTCTACGAATACTACTCTACTGCATCCGGCCACGCATTCGAAGTGTGCATTATTCCACTTGCTTCTCCCAAGCCTCTGACAACCGTCTACGGTGAAGATGTTTGTAACACATTCTGCAGGCAGTATGGAACCGTGAGGGACGGGGTTGGAGCTCAACTCTGGAAAGTAAGTTGCCTTTGCACTAGGCATTCAGCTAGCTTCTCACGTAGGGAACTTAGTATGTAGCACCAGTCTAAGACGGGAATTAGTAGGAAATCGGCAGGATTGAGCTTGTAGGCACTAGTCTTGTCGGCCGCGAATTTCCCTTGCGTCTCCCAGCACTTCAGTCACGCATCGAGCCTAGGCCTATTACGAGCAACGGTACCTGCAGGCGTGGATGTGTGGGAGGCACAATTTTCCATGCTCAACTTCAGAAGTGTAAACAGTGAGCCAGATATCTACTACGCACTCATACCTGGGTGTTAGAACCTAGCTACACTCTCTATTGAAGAAGGCAGGTGGAAATCACTGTATTCCACAAGATGCCTGAGTACAGGACTGACGCTTCCACATGCATTACTCACGTCTCCCAGCACCTAACATAGGGATGTTCTAAGCTATGTGTACAAGCAGTCGGGATGCGGGAGGGTCCTGCCTTGAGCTCAACTCTCAAAAGGAAGCAAGTCTGGAAGGCAGCTCTCAACTAGCTTCGTGCTTATGGCCGTGAGAATGCAGCTACATTGTAGTCACCGGGTTCCATGTATACCGCTATAAAGCACCTGGGGACACAAGCATTGAAGCCTGCAGCTAGCCTCTTGTTTCCTATGAGATTCTGACAAACGTGTGTCTAGTGAGGATGTTCGTAACTCATTCTGCACAGTGTAGAACTGTAAGGGACTGGGTGTGAGCTCAACACTGGTAAGTAAGTTGCCTTTGGACAAGGCATTCAGCTAGCTTCTCAATGTATGGAACTTAGTGCGTAGCACCAGTCTAAGAGGGGGAATTAGTAGGAGCGCTGGATTGAGCTTGTAGGCACTAGTCTTGTCGGCCGGCAATTTCCCCTTGCGTCTCCCAACACTTCAGTCACGCAGTGAGCCTAGGCCTTTTTAGGAGCGACGTATACCGACAGGCAGCATGTGGGAGGCACCAGCCGTATGCTCAACTCTCAGAAGTGTGTATGCCTGCGAGGCAGATATCTGCTACCCACTCACACATGGGAGTTAGGACTTAGCTACACTCTAATTGAAGAAGGCAGGTGGAAATCGCTGTATTCCACAAGGCACAGTTGGAATACCGTTGAGGCTTCCACATGCATTTCACAACGCCTCAGCACCTAACATGAGCATATTCCGCAGCTACGTTCTACAAGCAGTCAGGGATCACTGCATGTGAGCGTCCTGCCTTGAGCTTAACTCTCAAAAAGGAAAGCATGCCCGAAGCCAGCTTTCAACCAGCTGCGCTCTGCGGCCGTGAGAACCTAGCAGTATTCTAAGACAGGGAGGTTCTACGAATACCACTCTACTGCATCCGGCCACGCATTCGAAGTGTGCATTATTCCACTTGCTTCTCCCAAGCCTCTGACAACCGTCCATGGTGAAGATGTGTTTGTAACACATTCTGCAGGCAGTATGGAACCATGAGGGACCTGGGTTGAGCTCAACTCTGGAAGTAAGTTGCCTTTGCACTAGGCATTCAGCTAGCTTCTCACGTAGGGAACTTAGTATGTAGCACCAGTCTCAGACAGGAATTAGCAGGAAATCGGTGGATTGAGCTTGTAGGCACTGTCTTGTCGGCCGCGAATTTCCCCTTGCGTCTCCCAGCACTTCAGTCACGCATCGAGCCTAGGCCTATTACGAGCAACGTGTACCTGCAGGCAGGATGTGGGAGGCTCACGCCGTATGCTCAACTCTCAGAAGTGTGTATGCCTGCGAGCCAGATATCTACTACGCACTCATACCTGGGTGTTAGAACCTAGCTACACTCTCATTGAAGAAGGCAGGTGGAAATCACTGTATTCCACAAGATACACCTGAGTACAGGACTGACGCTTCCACATGCATTACTCACGTCTCCCAGCACCTAACATAGGGATGTTCGCAGCTATAGTACAAGCAGTCGGGATGGGGTAGGGTCCTGCCTTGAGCTCAACTCTCAAAAGGAAGCAGTCTGGAAGGCAGCTCTCAACTAGCTTCGTCCTTATGGCCGTGAGAATGCAGCTACATTGTACAACACGAGGTTCCATGTATACCGCTATACTGCACCTGGAGACACAAGCATTGATGCCTGCAGCTAGCCTCTTGTTTCCTATGAGCTCTGACAAACGTGTCTAGTGAGGATGTTCGTAACTCATTCTGCAGGCAGTGTAGAACTGTAAGGGACTGGTGTGAGCTCAACACTGGTAAGTAAGTTGCCTTTGGACAAGGCATTCAGCTAGCTTCTCACGTATGGAACTTAGTGCATAGCACCAGTCCTAAGACGGGAATTAGTAGGAAAGCGCTGGATTGAGCTTGTAGGCACTAGTCTTATTCGGCAGCAATTTCCCCTTGCGCGATCTCCCAACACTTCAGTCATGCGTGAGCCCTGGGGCTGGGACAGACGTATACCAGCTTGGGCAGGATGTGGGAGGCACCAGCTGGTATGCTCAACTCTCAGAGTGTGTACGCCTGCGAGGCAGATATCTGCTACCCACTCATACATGGGAGTTAGAACCTAGCTACACTCTCATTGAAGAAGGCAGGTGCAAATCGCGGTATTCCACAAGGTACAATTTGAATACAGGTTGAGGCTTCCACATGCATTTCTCACAACGTCTCCCAGCACCTAACATGAGCATGTTCGCAGCTACGTCTACAAGCAGTCAGGATGTGCGAGGGTCCTGCCTTGAGCTTAACTCTCAAAAGGAAGCATGCCTCGAAGCCAGCTTTCAACTAGCTGCGTTCTTATGGCTGTGAGAAACTAGCAGTATTCTAAGTCAGGAGGTTCTAAAAATACTACTCTACTGCATCCGGCCACGCATTCGAAGTGTGCATTATTCCACTTGCTTCTCACAAGCCTCTGACAAACGTGTACGGTGAAAATGTTTGTAACACATTCTGCAGGCAGTATGGAACTGTGAGGGACGAGGGTTGAGCTCAACTCTGGGAAATAGGGTGCCTTTGGACAGAGGCATTCAGCTAGCTTCTCACGTATGGAACTTAGTGCGTAGCACCAGTCTAAGACGAAATTAGTAGGAAATCGCTGCATTGAGCTTGTAGGCACTAGTCTTGTCGGCCGGCAATTTCCCCTTGCATCTCCCACCACTTCAGTCACGCAGTGAGCCTAGGCCTTTTAGGAGCGACGTATACCGACAGGCAGGATGTGGGAGGCACCTGCCGTATGCTCAACTCTCAGAAGTGTGAATGCTTGCGAGGCAGATATCTGCTACCCACTCATCCATGGGAGTTAGAACCTAGCTACACTCTAATTGAAGAAGGCAGGTGGAAATCATTGTATTCCACAAGATACACCTGAATACAGGACTGACGCTTCCACATGCATTACTCACGTCCCCCAGCACCTAACATAGGGATGTTCGCAGCTATGTGTACAAGCAGTCAGGATGCGGGAGGGTCCTGCCTTAGGCTCAACTCTCAAAAGGAAGCAGTGTGGAAGGCAGCTCTCAACTAGCTTCGTCACTTATTGCCGGTGAGTACGAGCTACATTGTAAGTCACGAGGTTCCCATGTATACCGCTATGCTGCACCTGGAGACACAAGCATTGAAGCCTGCAGCTAGCCTCTTGTTTCCTATGAGCTTCTGACAAACGTGTCTAGTGAGGATGTTCGTAACTCATTCTGCAGGCAGTGTAGAACTGTAAGGGACTTGGTGTGAGCTCAACACTGGTAAGTAAGTTGCCTTTGGACAAGGCATTCAGCTAGCTTCTCACGTAGGGAACTTGGTGCGTAGCACCAGCCTAAGACAGGAATTAGTAGGAAATCGCTGGATTGAGCTTGTAGGCACTAGGCTTGTCGGCCGGCAATTTCCCCCTGCGTCTCCCAACACTTCAGTCACTTTCTCTCTCTCTCAGCTCTCTCTCTCTCTCTCTCTCTCTCTCTCTCATCTCTCTCTCAGGTGGGGATGGCCACTTTGAGGAGCAGCATTATGCCGACAGGCAGGATGTGGGAGGCACCAGCCGTATGCTCAACTCTCAGAAGTGTGTATGCCTGCGAGGCAGATATCTGCTACCCACTCCTCCATGGGACTTAGAACCTAACTACACTCTCATTGAAGAAGGCAGGTGGAAATCGCTGTATTCCACAAGGTACAGTTGAATACGGGCTGAGGCTTCCACATGCATTGCTCACAACGTCTCCCAGCACCTAACATGAGCACGTTCGCAGCTACGCCTACAAGCAGTCAGGATGCTCGAGGGTCCTGCCTTGAGCTTAACTCACAAAAGGAAGCATGCCTCGAAGCCAGCTTTCAACTAGCTGCGTTCTTATGGCCGTGAGAAACTAGCAGCATTCCAAGTCAGGAGGTTCTACGAATACTACTCTACTGCATCCGGCCACGCATTCCAAGTGTGCATTATTCCACTTGCTTCTCCCAAGCCTCTGACAGACGTCTACGGGGAAGGTGTTTGTAACACATTCTGCAGGCAGTATGGAACTGTGAGGGACGGGGGGTGAGCTGAACTCTGGGAAGTAAGTTGCCTTTGGACGAGGCATTCAGCTAGCTTCTCACCTAGGGAACTTAGTATGTTGCACCAGTCTAAGATGGGAATTATTAGGAAATCGCTGGATTGAGCTTGTACGCACTAGTCTTGTCGGCCGCGAATTTTCCCTTACGTCTCCCAGCACTTCAGTCACGCATCGAGCCTAGGCCTATTAGGAGCGACGTGTACCTGCATGCAGGATGTGGGAGGCACACGCCGTATGCTCAACTCTCAGAAGTGTGCATGCCTGCGAGGCAGATATCTACTACGCACTCATACATGGGTTTTAGAACCTAGCTACACTCTCCTTGAAGAGGCAGGTGGAAATCACTGTATTCCACAAGATACACCTGAATACAGGACTGACGCTTCCACATGCATTACTCACGTCTCCGAGCACCTAACATAGGGATGTTCGCAGCTATGTGTACAAGCAGTCAGGATGCGGGAGGGTCCTGCCTTGAGCTCAACTCTCCAAAAGGAAGCAAGTCTGGAAGGCAGCTCTCAGCTAACCGTCCCATATTGCCGTGAGAAATGCAGCTACATTGTAAGTCACGAGGTTCCATGCATACAGCTATACTGCACCTGGAGACACAAGCATTGAAGCCTGCAGCTAGCCTCTTGTTTCTATGAGCTTCTGACAAACGTGTCTAGTGAGGATGTTCGTAACTCATTCTGCAGGCAGTGTAGAACTGTATGGGACTGGGTGTGAGCTCAACACTGGTAAGTAAGTTGCCTTTGGAGGCTTCAGCGTAGGGAACTTAGTGCGTAGCACCAGCCTAAGACAGGAATTAGTAGGAAATCGCTGGATTGAGCTTGTGAGCACCAGGCTTGTGGGCGACAGCCCCTTGCGTCTCCCAACTTCAGTCACGCAGTGAGCCTAGGCCTTTGAGGAGCGACGTATACCGACAGGCAGGATGTGGGAGGCACCAGCCGTATGCTCAACTCTCAGAAGTGTGTATGCCTGCGAGGCAGATATCTGCTACCCACTCCTCCATGGCAGTTAGAACCTAGCTACACTCTCATTGAAGAAGGCATGTGGAATTCGCTGTATTCCACAAGGTACAGTTGAATACGGGCTGAGGCTTCCACATGCATTGCTCACAACGTCTCCCAGCACCTAACATGAGCACGTTCGCAGCTACGTCTACAAGCAGTCAGGATGCGCGAGGGTCCTACCTTGAGCTTAACTCTCAAAGGAAGCATGCCTCGAAGCCAGCTTTCAACTAGCTGCGTTCTTATAGCCGTGGGAAACTAGCAGCATTCCAAGCCAGGAGGTTCTACGAATACTACTCTACTGCATCCGGCCACGCATTCCAAGTGTGCATTATTCCACTTGCTTCTCCCAAGCCTCTGACAAACGTCTACGGTCAAGATGTTTGTAACACATTCTGCAGGCAGTATGGAACTGTGAAGGACGGGGGTGAGCACAACCCTGGGAAGTAAGTTGCCTTTGGACGAGGCATTCAGCTAGCTTCTCACCTAGGGATCTTAGTATGTAGCACCAGTCTAAGACGGGAATTAGTAGGAAATCGCTGGATTGAGCTTGTAGGCACTAGTCTTGTCGGCCGTGAATTTCCCTTACGTCTCCCAGCACTTCAGTCACGCATCGAGCCTAGGCCTATTAGGAGCGACGTGTACCTGCAGGCAGGATGTGGGAGGCACACGCCGTATGCTCAGCTCTCAGAAGTGTGTATGCCTGCGAGCCAGATATCTACTACGCACTCATACCTGGGTGTTAGGACCTAGCTACACTCTCATTGAAGAAGGCAGGTGGAAATCACTGTATTCCACAAGATACACCTGAATACAGGACTGACGCTTCCACATGCATTACTCACGTCTCCAGCACCTAACATAGGGATGTTCGCAGCTATGTGTACAAGCAGTCAGGATGCGGGAGGGTCCTGCCTTGAGCTCAACTCTCAAAGGAAGCAAGTCTGGAAGGCAGCTCTCAACTAGCTTCGTCCTTATTGCCGTGAGAATGCAGCTACATTGTAAGTCACGAGGTTCCATGCATACAGCTATACTGCACCTGGAGACACAAGCATTGAAGCCTGCAGCTAACCTCTTGTTTCCTATGAGCTTCTGACAAACGTGTCTAGTGAGGATGTTCGTAACTCATTCTGCAGGCAGTGTAGAACTGTATGGGACTGGGTGTGAGCTCAACACTGGTAAGTAAGTTGCCTTTGGACAAGGCATTCAGCTAGCTTCTCACGTAGGGAACTTAGTGCGTAGCACCAGCCTAAGACAGGAATTAGTAGGAATTCGCTGGATTGAGCTTGTAGGCACCAGGCTTGTCGGCCGGCAATTTCCCCTTGCGTCTCCCAACACTTCAGTCACGCAGTGAACCTAGGCCTTTGAGGAGCGACGTATACCGACAGGCAGGATGTGGGAGGCACCAGCCGTATGCTCAACTCTCAGAAGTGTGTATGCCTGCGAGGCAGATATCTGCTACCCACTCCTCCATGGGAGTTAGGACCTAGCTACACTCTAATTGAAGAAGGCAGGTGGAAATCGCTGTATTCCACAGGGTACAGTTGAATACGGGTTGAGGCTTCCACATGCATTTCTCACAACGTCTCCCAGCACCTAACATGAGCATGTTCGCAGCTACGTCTACAAGCAGTCAGGATCGCGAGGGTCCTGCCTTAAGCTTAACTCTCAAAAGGAAGCATGCCTCGAAGCCAGCTTTCACTAGCTGCACGTTCTTATGGCCGTGAGAAACTAGTAGTATTCTAAGTCAGGAGGTTCTACGAATACTACTCTACTGCATCCGGCCACGCATTCGAAGTGTGCATTACTCCACTTGCTTCTCCCAAGCCTCTGACAACCGTCTACGGTGAAGATGTTTGTAACACATTCTGCAGACAGTATGGAACCGTGAGGGACGGGGGTTGAGCTCAACTCTGGGAAGTAAGTTGCCTTTGCACTAGGCATTCAGCTAACTTCTCACGTAGGGAACTTAGTATGTAGCACCAGTCTAAGACGGGAATTAGTAGGAAATCGGTGGATTGAGCTTGTAGGCACTAGTCTTGTCGGCCGCGAATTTCCCCTTGCGTCTCCCAGCACTTCAGTCACGCATCGAACCTAGGCCTATTAGGAGCAACGTGTACCTGCAGGCAGGATGTGGGAGGCACACGCCGTATGCTCAACTCTCAGAAGTGTGCATGCCTGCGAGGCAGATATCTACTATGCACTCATACATGGGTGTTAGAACCTAGCTACACTCTCCTTGAAGAAGGCAGGTGGAAATCACTTATTCCACAAGATACACCTGAATACAGGACTGCCGCTTCCACATGCATTCCTCACGTCTCACAGCACCTAACATGGGATGTTCGCAGCTATGTGTACAAGCAGTCAGGATGCGGGAGGGTCCTGCCTTGAGCTCAACTCTCAAAAGGAAGCAAGTCTGGAAGGCACCTCTCAACTAGCTTCGTCCTTATTGCCGTGAGAATGCAGCTACATTGTAAGTCACGAGGTTCCATGCATACAGCTATACTGCACCTGGAGACACAAGCATTGAAGCCTGCAGCTAGCCTCTTGTTTCCTATGAGCTTCTGACAAGCGTGTCTAGTGAGGATGTTCGTAACTCATTCTGCAGGCAGTGTAGAACTGTAAGGGACTGGGTGTGAGCTCAACGCTGGGAAGTAAGTTGCCTTTGAACAAGGCATTCAGCTAGCTTCTCACGTAGGGAACTTAGTGCGTAGCACCAGTCTCAGACAGGAATTAGTAGGAAATCGCTGGATTGAGCTTGTAGGCACCAGGCTTGTCGGCCGGCCATTTCCCCTTGCGTCTCCCAACACTTCAGTCACACAGTGAGCCTAGGCCTTTGAGGAGCGACGTATACCGACAGGCAGGATGTGGGCGGCACCAGCCGTATGCTCAACTCTCAGAAGTGTATGCCTGCGAGGCAGATATCTGCTACCCACTCCTCCATGGGAGTTAGAACCTAGCTACACTCTCATTGAAGAAGGCAGGTGGAAATCGCTGTATTCCACAAGGTACAGTTGAATACGGGCTGAGGCTTCCACATGCATTGCTCACAACGTCTCCCAGCACCTAACATGAGCACGTTCGCAGCTACGCCTACAAGGAGTCAGGATGCGCGAGGGTCCTGCCTTGAGCTTAACTCACAAAAGGAAGCATGCCTCGAAGCCAGCTTTCAACTAGCTGCGTTCTTATGGCCGTGAGCATTCCAAGTCAGGAGGTTCTACGAATACTACTCTACTGCATCCGGCCACGCATTCCAAGTGTGCATTATTCCACTTGTTTCTCCCAAGCCTCTGACAAACGTCTACGGTGAAGGTGTTTGTAACACATTCTGCAGGCAGTATGGAACTGTGAGGGACACGGGGTGAGCTGAACTCTGGGAAGTAAGTTGCCTTTGGACGAGGCATTCAGCTAGCTTCTCACCAAGGGAACTTAGTATGTAGCACCAGTCTAAGACGGGAATTAGTAGGAAATCGCTGGCTTGAGCTTGTAGGCACTAGTCTTGTCGGCCGCGAATTTCCCCTTACGTCTCCCAGCACTTCAGTCACGCATCGAGCCTAGGCCTATTAGGAGCGACGTGTACCTGCAGGCAGGATGTGGGAGGCACACGCCGTATGCTCAACTCTCAGAAGTGTGCATGCCTGCGAGGCAGATATCTACTACGCACTCATACATGGGTGTTAGAACCTAGCTACACTCTCCTTGAAGAAGGCAGGTGGAAATCACGGTATTCCACAAGATACACCTGAACACAGGACTGCCACTTCCACATGCATTCCTCACGTCTCCCAGCACCTAACATAGGGATGTTCGCAGCTATGTGTACAAGCAGTCAGGATGCGGGAGGGTCCTGCCTTGAGCTCAACTCTCAAAAGGAAGCAAGTCTGGAAGGCAGCTCTCAACTAGCTTCGTCCTTATTGCCGTGAGAATGCAGCTACATTGTAAGTCACGAGGATCCATGCATACAGCTATACTACACCTGGAGACACAAGCATTGAAGCCTTACTGCTAGCCTCTTGTTTCCTATGAGCTTCTGACAAACGTGTCTAGTGAGGATGTTCGTAACTCATTCTGCAGGCAGTGTAGAACTGTAAGGGACTGGGTGTGAGCTCAACACTGGTAAGTTGCCTTTGGACAAGGCATTCAGCTAGCTTCTCACGTAGGGAACTTAGTGGGTAGCACCAGCCTAAGACAGGAATTAGTAGGAAATCGCTGGATTGAGCTTGTAGGCACCAGGCTTGTCGGCCGGCCATTTCCCCTTGCGTCTCCCAACACTTCAGTCACGCAGTGAGCCTAGGCCTTTGAGGAGCGACGTATACCGACAGGCAGGATGTGGGAGGCACCAGCCGTATGCTCAACTCTCAGAAGTGTGTATGCCTGCGAGGCAGATATCTGCTACCCACTCCTCCATGGGAGTTAGAACTTAGCTACACTCTCATTGAAGAAGGCAGGTGGAAATCGCTGTATTCCACAAGGTACAGTTGAATACGGGCTGAGGCTTCCACATGCATTGCTCACAACGTCTCCCAGCACCTAACATGAGCACGTTCGCAGGTACGTCTACAAGCAGTCAAGATGCGCGAGGGTCCTGCCTTGAGCTTAACTCTCAAAAGGAAGCATGCCTCGAAGCCAGCTTTCAACTAGCTGCGTTCTTATGGCCATGAGAAACTAGCAGCATTCCAAGTCAGGAGGTTCTACGAATACTACTCTACTGCATCCGGCCACGCATTCCAAGTGTGCATTATTCCACTTGCTTCTCCCAAGCCTCTGACAAACGTCTACGGTGAAGATGTTTCTAACACATTCTGCAGGCAGTATGGAACTGTGAGGGACACGGGGTGAGCTGAACTCTGGGAAGTAAGTTGCCTTTGGACGAGGCATTCAGCTAGCTTCTCACCTAGGGAACTTAGTATGTAGCACCAGTCTAAGTCGGGATTAGTAGGAAATCGCTGGCTTGAGCTTGTAGGCACTAGTCTTGTCGGCCGCGAATTTCCCCTTACCTCTCCCAGCACTTCAGTCACGCATCGAGCCTAGGCCTATTAGGAGCGACGTGTACCTGCAGGCAGGATGTGGGAGGCACACGCCGTATGCTCAACTCTCAGAAGTGTGCATGCCTGCGAGGCAGATATCTACTACGCACTCATACATGGCTGTTAGAACCTAGCTACACTCTCCTTGAAGAAGGCAGGTGGAAATCACTGTATTCCACAAGATACACCTGAATACAGGACTGACGCTTCCACATGCATTCCTCACGTCTCCCAGCACCTAACATAGGGATGTTCGCAGCTATGTGTACAAGCAGTCAGGATGCGGGAGGGTCCTGCCTGAGCTCAACTCTCAAAAGGAAGCAAGTCTGGAAGGCAGCTCTCAACTAGCTTCGTCCTATGGCAGTGAGAATGCAGCTACATTGTAAGTCACGAGGTTCCATGCATACAGCTATACTGCACCTGAGACACGTACTGGAAAGCCTGCAGCTAGCCTCTTGTTTCTATGAGCTTCTGGACAAACGTGTCTAGTGAGGATGTTTGTAACACATTCTGCAGGCAGTGTAGAACTGTAAGGGACTGGGTGTGAGCTCAACACTGGTAAGTAGGTTGCCTTTGGACAAGGCATTCAGCTAGCTTCTCACGTAGGGAACTTAGTGCGTAGCACCAGCCTAAGACAGGAATTAGTAGGAAATCGCTGGATTGAGCTTGTAGGCACCAGGCTTGTCGGCCGGCCATTTCCCTTGCGTCTCCCAACACTTCAGTCACGCAGTGAGCCTAGGCCTTTGAGGAGCGACGTATACCGACAGGCAGGATGTGGGAGACACCATCCCTATGCTCAAATCTCAGAAGTGTGTATGCCTGCGAGGCAGATATCTGCTACCCACTCCTCCATGGGAGTTAGAACCTAGCTACACTCTCATTGAAGAAGGCAGGTGGAAATCGCTGTATTCCACAAGGTACAGTTGAATACGGGCTGAGGCTTCCACATGCATTTCTCACAACGTCTCCAGCACCTAACATGAGCACGTTCGCAGCTACGTCTACAAGCAGTCAGGATGCGCGAGGGTCCTGAGTTGAGCTTAACTCTCAAAAGGAAGCATGCCTCGAAGCCAGCTTTCAACTAGCTGCGTTCTTATGGCCGTGAGCATTCCAAGTCAGGAGGTTCTACGAATACTACTCTACTGCATCCGGCCACGCATTCCAAGTGTGCATTATTCCACTTGCTTCTCCCAAGCCTCTGACAACCGTCTACGGTGAAGGTGTTTGTAACACATTCTGCAGGCAGTATGGAACTGTGAGGGACGCGGGGTGAGCTGAACTCTGGGAAGTAAGTTGCCTGTGGACGAGGCATTCAGCTAGCTTCTCACCTAGGGAACTTAGTATGTAGCACCAGTCTAAGACGGGAATTAGTAGGAAATCGCGGGCTTGAGCTTGTAGGCACTAGTCTTGTCGGCCGCGAATTTCCCCTTACGTCTCCCAGCACTTCAGTCACGCATCGAGCCTAGGCCTATTAGGAGCGACGTGTACCTGCAGGCAGGATGTGGGAGGCACACGCCATATGCCTCAACTCAGAAGTGTGCATGCCTGCGAGGCAGATATCTACTACGCACTCATACATGGGTGTTAGAACCTAGCTACACTCTCCTTGAAGAAGGCAGGTGGAAATCACTGTATTCCACAAGATACACCTGAAGACAGGACTGCCGCTTCCACATGCATTCCTCACGTCTCCCAGCACCTAACATAGGGATGTTCGCAGCTATGTGTACCAGCAGTCAGGATGCGGGAGGGTCCTGCCTTGAGCTCAACTCTCAAAAAGAAGCAAGTCTGGAAGGCAGCTCTCAACTAGCTTCGTCCTTATGGCCGTGAGAATGCAGCTACATTGTAAGTCACGAAGATCCATGCATACAGCTATACTGCACCTGGAGACACAAGCATTGAAGCCTGCAGCTATCCTCTTGTTTCCTATGAGCTTCTGACAAACGTGTCTAGTGAGGATGTTCGTAACTCATTCTGCAGGCAGTGTAGAACTGTAAGGGACTGGGTGTGAGCTCAACACTGGTAAGTAGGTTGCCTTTGGACAAGGCATTCAGCTAGCTTCTCACGTAGGGAACTTAGTGCGTAGCACCAGCCTAAGACAGGAATTAGTAGGAAATTGCTGGATTGAGCTTGTAGGCACCAGGCTTGTTGGCCGGCAATTTCCCCTTGCGTCTCGCAACACTTCAGTCACGCAGTGAGCCTAGGCCTTTGAGGAGCGACGTTTACCGACAGGCAGGATGTGGGAGGCACCAGCCGTATGCTCAACTCTCAGAAGTGTGTATGCCTGCGAGGCAGATATCTGCTACCCACTCCTCCATGGGAGTTAGAACCTAGCTACACTCTCATTGAAGGAGGCAGGTGGAAATCGCTGTATTCCACAAGGTACAGTTGAATACGGGCTGAGGCTTCCACATGCATTGCTCACAACGTCTCCCTGCACCTAACATGAGCACGTTCGCAGCTACGTCTACAAGCAGTCAGGATGCGCGAGGGTCCTGACTTGAGCTTAACTCACAAAAGGAAGCATGCCTCGAAGCCAGCTTTCAACTAGCTGCGTTCTTATGGCCGTGAGAAACTAGCAGCATTCCAAGTCAGGAGGTTCTACGAATACTACTCTACTGCATCCGGCCACGCATTCCAAGTGTGCATTATTCCACTTGCTTCTCCCAAGCCTCTGACAACCATCTACGGTGAAGGTGTTTGTAACACATTCTGCAGGCAGTATGGAACTGTGAGGGACGCGGGGTGAGCTGAACTCTGGGAAGTAAGTTGCCTGTGGACGAGGCATTCAGCTAGCTTCTCACCTAGGGAACTTAGTATGTAGCACCAGTCTAAGACGGGAATTAGTAGGAAATCGCTGGCTTGAGCTTGTAGGCACTAGTCTTGTCGTCCGCGAATTTCCCCTTACCTCTCCCAGCACTTCAGTCACGCATCGAGCCTAGGCCTATTAGGAGCGACGTGTACCTGCAGGCAGGATGTGGGAGGCACACGCCGTATGCTCAACTCTCAGAAGTGTGCATGCCTGCGAGGCAGATATCTACTATGCACTCATACATGGGTGTTAGAAGCTAGCTACACTCTCCTTTAAGAAGGCAGGTGGAAATCACTGTATTCCACAAGATACAGCTGAAAACAGGACTGCCGCTTCCACATGCATTCCTCACGTCTCCCAGCACCTAACATAGGGATGTTCGCAGCTATGTGTACAAGCAGTCAGGATGCGGGAGGGTCCTGCTTTGAGCTCAACTCTCAAAAGGAAGCAAGTCTGGAAGGCAGCTCAACTAGCTTCGTGCTTATGGCCGTGAGAATGCAGCTACATTGTAAGTCACGAGGTTCCATGTATACCGCTATACTGCACCTGGAGACACAAACATTGAAGCCTGCAGCTAGCCTCTTGTTTCCCATGAGCTTCTTGACAAACGTGTCTAGTGAGGATGTTCGTATCTCATTCTGCAGGCAGTGTAGAACTGTAAGGGACTGGGTGTGAGCTCAACACTGGTAAGTTGCCTTTGGACAAGGCATTCAGCTAGCTTCTCACGTAGGGAACTTAGTGGGTAGCACCAGCCTAAGACAGGAATTAGTAGGAAATCGCTGGATTGAGCTTGTAGGCACCAGGCTTGTCGGCCGGCCATTTCCCCTTGCGTCTCCCAACACTTCAGTCACGCAGTGAGCCTAGGCCTTTGAGGAGCGATGTATACAGACAGGTAGGATGTGGGAGGCACCAGCCGTATGCTCAACTCTCAGAAGTGTGTATGCCTGCGAGGCAGATATCTGCTACCCACTCCTCCATGGGAGTTAGAACCTAGCTACACTCTCATTGAAGAAGGCAGGTGGAAATCGCTGTATTCCACAAGGTACAGTTGAATACGGGCTGAGGCTTCCACATGCATTGCTCACAACGTCTCCCAGCACCTAACATGAGCACGTTCGCAGGTACGTCTACAAGCAGTCAAGATGCGCGAGGGTCCTGCCTTGAGCTTAACTCTCAAAAGGAAGCATGCCTCGAAGCCAGCTTTCAACTAGCTGCGTTCTTATGGCCATGAGAAACTAGCAGCACTCCAAGTCAGGAGGTTCTACGAATACTACTCTACTGCATCCGGCCACGCATTCCAAGTGTGCATTATTCCACTTGCTTCTCCCAAGCCTCTGACAAACGTCTACGGTGAAGATGTTTCTAACACATTCTGCAGGCAGTATGGAACTGTGAGGGACGCGGGGTGAGCTGAACTCTGGGAAGTAAGTTGCCTGTGGACGAGGCATTCAGCTAGCTTCTCACCTAGGGAACTTAGTATGTAGCACCAGTCTAAGACGGGAATTAGTAGGAAATCGCTGCATTGAGCTTGTAGGCACTAGTCTTGTCGGCCCCGAATTTCCCCTTACCTCTCCCAGCACTTCAGTCACGCATCGAGCCTAGGCCTATTAGGAGCGACGTGTACCTGCAGGCAGGATGTGGGAGGCACACGCCGTATGCTCAACTCACAGAAGTGTGCATGCCTCCGCGGCAAATATCTACTACGCACTCATACATGGGTGTTAGAACCTAGCTACACTCTCCTTGAAGAAGGCAGGTGGAAATCACTGTATTCCACAAGATACACCTGAATATAGGACTGCCGCTTCCACATGCATTCCTCACGTCTCCCAGCACCTAACATAGGGATGTTCGCAGCTATGTGTACAAGCAGTCAGGATGCGGAGGGTCCTGCCTTGAGCTCAACTCTCAAAAGGAAGCAAGTCTGGAAGGCAGCTCTCAACTAGCTTCGTCCTTATGACAGTGAGAATGCAGCTACATTGTAAGTCACGAGGTTCCATGCATACAGCTATACTGCACCTGGAGACACAAGCATTGAAGCCTGCAGCTAGCCTCTTGTTTCCTATGAGCTTCTGACAAACGTGTCTAGTGAGGATGTTCGTAACTCATTCTGCAGGCAGTGTAGAACTGTAAGGGACTGGGTGTGAGATCAACACTGGTAAGTAGGTTGCCTTTGGACAAGGCATTCAGCTAGCTTCTCACGTAGGGAACTTAGTGAGTAGCACCAGCCTAAGACAGGAATTAGTAGGAAATCGCTGGATTGAGCTTGTAGGCACCAGGCTTGTCGGCCGGCCATTTCCCCTTGCGTCTCCCAACACTTCAGTCACGCAGTGAGCCTAGGCCTTTTAGGAGCGACGTATGCCGACAGGCAGGATGTGGGAGGCACCAGCCGTATGCTCAACTCTCAGAAGTGTGTATGCCTGCGAGGCAGATATCTGCTACCCACTCCTCCATGGGAGTTAGAACCTAGCTACACTCTCATTGAAGAAGGCAGGTGGAAATCGCTGTATTCCACAAGGTACAGTAGAATACGGGCTGAGGCTTCCACATGCATTGCTCACAACGTCTCCCTGCACCTAACATGAGCACGTTCGCAGCTACGTCTACAAGCAGTCAGGATGCGCGAGGGTCCTGCCTTGAGCTTAACTCTCAAAAGGAAGCATGCCTCGAAGCCAGCTTTCAACTAGCTGCGTTCTTATGGCCGTGAGCATTCCAAGTCAGGAGGTTCTACGAATACTACTCTACTGCATCCGGCCACGCATTCCAAGTGTGCATTATTCCACTTGCTTCTCCCAAGCCTCTGACAAACGTCTACGGTGAAGGTGTTTGTAACACATTCTGCAGGCAGTATGGAACTGTGAGGGACACGGGGTGAGCTGAACTCTGGGAAGTAAGTTGCCTGTGGACGAGGCATTCAGCTAGCTTCTCACCTAGGGAACTTAGTATGTAGCACCAGTCTAAGACGGGAATTCGTAGGAAATCGCTGGATTGAGCTTGTAGGCACTAGTCTTGTCGGCCGTGAATTTCCCTTACGTCTCCCAGCACTTCAGTCACGCATCGAGCCTAGGCCTATTAGGAGCCACGTGTACCTGCAGGCAGGATGTGGGAGGCACACGCCATATGCTCAACTCTCAGAACTGTGTATGCCTGCGAGCCAGATATCTACTACGCACTCATACCTGGGTGTTAGAACCTAGCTACACTCCCATTGAAGAAGGCAGGTGGAAATCACTGTATTCCACAAGATACACCTGAGTACAGGACTGACGCTTCCACATGCATTACTCACATCTCCCAGCACCTAACATAGGGATGTTCGCAGCTATGTGTACAAGCAGTCGGGATGCGGGAGGGTCCTGCCTTGAGCTCAACTCTCAAAAGGAAGCAAGTCTGGAAGGCAGCTCTCAACTAGCTTCGTGCTTATGGGCGTGAGAATGCAGCTACATTGTAAGTCACGAGGTTCCATGCATACAGCTATACTGCACCTGGAGACACAAGCATTGAAGCCTGCAGCTAGCCTCTTGTTTCCTATGAGCTTCTGACAAACGTGTCTAGTGAGGATGTTCGTAACTCATTCTGCAGGCAGTGTAGAACTGTAAGGGACTGGGTGTGGGCTCAGCACTGGTAAGTAGGTTGCCTTTGGACAAGGCATTCAGCTAGCTTCTCACGTAGGGAACTTAGTGCGTAGCACCAGCCTAAGACAGGAATTAGTAGGAAATCGCTGGATTGAGCTTGTAGGCACCAGGCTTGTCGGCCGGCAATTTCCCCTTGCGTCTCCCAACCTTCAGTCACGCAGTGAGCCTAGGCCTTTGAGGAGCGACGTATACCGACAGGCAGGATGTGGGAGGCACCAGCCGTATGCTCAACTCTCAGAAGTGTGTATGCCTGCGAGGCAGATATCTGCTACCCACTCCTCCATGGGAGTTAGAACCTAGCTACACTCTCATTGAAGAGGCAGGTGGAAATCGCTGTATTCCACAAGGTACAGTTGAATATGAGTTGAGGCTTCCACATGCATTTCTCACAACGTCTCCCAGCACCTAACATAAGCACGTTCGCAGCTACGTCTACAAGCAGTGAGGATGTGTGAGGGTCCTGCCTTGAGCTTAACTCTCAAGAGGAAGCATGCCTCGAAGCCAGCTTTCAACTAGCTGCGTTCTTATGACCGTGAGAAACAAGCACTATTCTAAGTCAGGAGGTTCTACGAATACTACTCTACTGCATCCGGCCACGCATTGGAAGTGTGCATTATTCCACTTGCTTCTCCCAAGCCTCTGACAACCGTCTACGGTGAAGGTGTTTGTAACACATTCTGCAGGCAGTATGGAACTGTGAGGGACGCGGGGTGAGCTGAACTCTGGGAAGTAAGTTGCCTGTGGACGAGGCATTCAGCTAGCTTCTCACCTAGGGAACTTAGTATGTAGCACCAGTCTAAGACGGGATTAGTAGGAAATCGCTGGCTTGAGCTTGTAGGCACTAGTCTTGTCGGCCGCGAATTTCCCCTTACCTCTCCCAGCACTTCAGTCACGCATCGAGCCTAGGCCTATTAGGAGCGACGTGTACCTGCAGGTAGGATGTGGAAGGCACACGCCGTATGCTCAACTCTCAGAAGTGTGCATGCCTCCGAGGCAGATATCTACTATGCACTCATACATGGGTGTTAGAACCTAGCTACACTCTCCTTGAAGAAGGCAGGTGGAAATCACTGTATTCCACAAGATACACCTGAATACAGGACTGACGCTTCCACATGCGTTACTCCCGTCTCCCAGCACCTAACATAGGGATGTTCGCAGCTATGTGTACAAGCAGTCGGGATGCGGGAGGGTCCTGCCTTGAGCTCAGCTCTCAAAAGGAAGCAAGTCTGGAAGGCAGCTCTCAACTAGCTTCGTCCTTATGGCCGTGAGAATGCAGCTCCATTGTAAGTCACGTGGTTCCATGCATACAACTATACTGCACCTGGAGACACAAGCATTGAAGCCTGCAGGTAGCCTCTTGTTTCCTATGAGCTTCTGACAAACGTGTCTAGTGAGGATGTTCGTAACTCATTCTGCAGGCAGTGTAGAACTGTAAGGGACTAGGTGTGAGCTCAACACTGGTAAGTAAGTTGCCTTTGGACAAGGCATTCAGCTAGCTTCTCACGTAGGGAACTTAGTGCGTAGCACCAGTCTCAGACAGGAATTAGTAGGAAATCGCTGCATTGAGCTTGTAGGCACTAGTCTTGTCGGCCGGCCATTTCCCCTTGCGTCTCCCAACACTTCAGTCACGCAGTGAGCCTAGGCCTTTTAGGAGCGACGTATACCTGCAGGCAGGATGTGGGAGGCACAAGCCGTATGCTCAACTCTCAGAAGTGTGTATGCCTGCGAGGCAGATATCTGCTACCCACTCCTCCATGGGAGTTAGAACCTAACTACACTCTCATTGAAGAAGGAAGGTGGAAATCGCTGTATTCCACAAGGTACAGTTGAATACGGGCTGAGGCTTCCACATGCATTTCTCACAACGTCTCCCAGCACCTAACATAAGCACGTTGGCAGCTACGTCTACAAGCAGTCAGGATGCGCGAGGGTCCTGCCTTGTGCTTAACTCTCAAAGGAAGCATGCCGCGAAGCCAGCTTTCAACTAGCTGCGTTCTTATGGCCGTGAGAAACTAGCAGTATTCTAAGTCAGGAGGTTCTACGAATACTACTCTACTGCATCCGGCCACGCATTCGAAGTGTGCATTACTCCACTTGCTTCTCCCAAGCCTCTGACAGCCGTCTACGGTGAAGATGTTTGTAACACATTCTGCAGGCAGTATGGAACCGTGAGGGATGGGGGTTGAGCTCAACTCTGGGAAGTAAGTTGCCTTTGCACTAGGCATTCAGCTAGCTTCTCACATAGGGAACTTAGTATGTAGCACCAGTCTAAGACGGGAATTGGTAGGAAATCGCTGGATTGAGCTTGTAGGCACTAGTCTTGTCGGCCGGCAATTTCCCCTTACGTGTCCCAACACTTCAGTCACGCATCGAGCCTAGGCCTATTAGGAGCGACGTGTACCTGCAGGCAGGATGTGGGAGGCACACGCCGTATGCTCAACTCTCAGAAGTGTGCATGCCTGCGAGGCAGATATCTACTACGGACTCATACATGGGTGTTAGAACCTAGCTACACTCTCCTTGAAGAAGGCAGGTGGAAATCACTGTATTCCACAAGATACACCTGAATACAGGACTGCCGCTTCCACATGCATTCCTCGTCTCCCAGCACCTAACATAGGGATGTTCGCAGCTATGTGTACAAGCAGTCAGGAGGGGTCCTGCTGACTCAACTCTCAAAAAGGAAGCAAGTCTGGAAGGCAGCTCTCCAGCAGCGCGCGAAGGATTGAGTGCAGCTACATTGTAAGTCACGAGGTTCCATGCATACAGCTATACTGCCTGGAGACACAAGCATTGAAGCCTGCAATGGCCTCTTGTTTCCTATGAGCTTCTGACAAACGTGTCTAGTGAGGATGTTCGTAACTCATTCTGCAGGCAGTGTAGACCTGTAAGGGGACTGGGTGTGAGCTCAACACTGGTAAGTAGGTTGCCTTTGAACAAGGCATTCAGCTAGCTTCTCACGCGGAGGGAACAGGTCTGCGTGGCACCCAGTCTAAGACGGGAATTAGTAGGAAATCACTGGATTGAGCTTGTAGGCACTAGGCTTGTCGGCCGGCAATTTCCCTCTGCGTCTCCCAACACTTCAGTCACGCAGTGAGCCTAGGCCTTTGAGGAGCGACGTATACCGACAGGCAGGATGTGGGCGGCACCAGCCGTATGCTCAACTCTCAGAAGTGTATGCCTGCGAGGCAGATATCTGCTACCCACTCCTCCATGGGAGTTAGAACCTAGCTACACTCTCATTGAAGAAGGCAGGTGGAAATCGCTGTATTCCACAAGGTACAGTTGAATACGGGCTGAGGCTTCCACATGCATTTCTCCCAATGTCTCCCAGCACCTAACATGAGCACGTTCGCAGCTGCGTCTACAAGCAGTCAGGATGCGCGAGGGTCCTGACTTGAGCTTAACTCTCAAAGGAAGCATGCCTCGAAGCCAGCTTTCAACTAGCTGCGTTCTTAAGGCCGTGAGAAACTAGCAGCATTCCAAGTCAGGAGGTTCTACGAATACTACTCTACTGCATCCGGCCACTCACTCCAAGTGTGAATTATTCCACTTGCTTCTCCCAAGCCTCTGACAAACGTCTACGGTGAAGATGTTTGTAACACATTCTGCAGGCAGTATGGAACTGTGAGGGACGGGCGGTGAGCTCAACCCTGGGAAGAAAGTTGCCTTTGGACGAGGCATTCAGCTAGCTTCTCACCTAGGGAGCTTAGTATGTAGCACCAGTCTAAGACGGGAATTAGTAGGAAATCGCTGGATTGAGCTTGTAGGCAGTAGTCTTGTCGGCCGCGAATTTCCCCTTACGTCTCCCAGCACTTCAGTCACGCATCGAGCCTAGGCCTATTAGGAGCGACGTGTACCTGCAGGCACGATGTGGGAGGCACACGCCGTATGCTCAACTCTCAGAAGTGTGCATGCCTCCGAGGCAGATATCTACTACGCACTCATACATGGGTGTAAGAACCTAGCTACACTCTCCTTGAAGAAGGCAGGTGGAAATCATTGTATTCCACAAGATACACCTGAATACAGGACTGCCTCTTCCACATGCATTCCTCACGTCTCCCAGCACCTAACATAGGGATGTTCGCAGCTATGTGTATAAGCAGTCAGGATGCGGGAGGGTCCTGCCTTGAGCTCAACTCTCAAAAGGAAGCAAGTCTGGAAGACAGCTCTCAACTAGCTTCGTCCTTATTGCCGTGAGAATGCAGCTACATTGTAAGTCATGAGGTTCCATGCATACAGCTATACTGCACCTGGAGACACAAGCATTGAAGCCTGCAGCTAGCCTCTTGCTTCCTATGAGCTTCTGACAAACGTGTCTAGTGAGGATGTTCGTAACTCATTCTGCAGGCAGTGTAGAACTGTATGGGACTGGTGTGAGCTCAACCCTGGAAGTAAGTTGCCTTTGGACGAGGCATTCAGCTAGCTTCTCACCTACGGATCTTAGTATGTAGCACCAGTCTAAGACGGGAATTAGTAGGAAATCGCTGGATTGAGCTTGTAGGCACTAGTCTTGTCGGCCGGCAATTTCCCCTTGCGTCTCCCAGCACTTCAGTCACGCATCGAGCCTAGGCCTATTAGGAGCGAAGTGTACCTGCAGGCAGGATGTGGAGGCACCAGCCGTATGCTCAACTCTCAGAAGTGTGTATGCCTGCGAGGAAGATATCTGCTACCCACTCCTCCATGGGAGTTAGAACCTAGCTACACTCTCATTGAAGAAGGCAGGTGGAAATCGCTGTATTCCACAAGGTACAGTTGAATACCGGCTGAGGCTTCCACATGCATTTCTCACAATGTCTCCCATCACCTAACATGAGCACGTTCGCAGCTGCGACTACAAGCAGTCAGGATGCGCGAGGGTCCTGACTTGAGCTTAACTCTCAAAAGGAAGCATGCCTCGAAGCCAGCTTTCAACTAGCTGCGTTCTTATGGCCGTGAGAATCTAGCAGTATCCTAAGTCAGGAGGGTCTAAGAATACTACTCTACTGCATCCGGCCACGGATTCGAAGTGTGCATTATTGCACTTGCTTCTCACAAGCCTCTGCCAAACGTGTACGGTGAAGATGTTTGTAACACATTCTGCAGGCAGTATGGGACTGTGAGGGACGGGGGTTGAGCTCCACCCTGGGAAGTAAGTTGCCTTTGCACAAGGCATTCAGCTAGCTTCTCATGTAGGGAACTTACTATGTAGCACCATTCTAAGACGGGAATTCGTAGGAAATCGCTGGATTGAGCCTGTAGGCACTAGTCTTGTCGGCCGCGAAGTTCCCCTTACGTCTCCCAACACTTCAGTCACGCATCGAGCCCAGGCCTATTAGGAGCGACGTGTACCTGCAGGCAGGATGTGGGAGGCACACGCCGTATGCTCAACTCTCAGAAGTGTGTATGCCTGCGAGGCAGATATCTACTACGCACTCATACGTGGGTGTTACAAACTGGCTACACTCTCATTGAAGAAGGCAGGTGGAAATCACTGTATTCCACAAGATACACCTGAATACAGGACTGACGCTTCCACATGCATTACTCACGTCTCCAGCACCTAACATAGGGATGTTCGCAGCTATGTGTACAAGCAGTCAGGATGCGGGAGGGTCCTGCCTTGAGCTCAACTCTAAAAAGGAAGCAAGTGTGGAAGGCAGCTCTCAAGTAGCTTCGTCCTTATGGCCGTGAGAATGCAGCTACATTGTAAGTCACGAGTTTCCATGCATACAGCTATACTGCACCTGGAGACACAAGCATTGAAGCCTGCAGCTAGCCTCTTGTTCCTTTGAGCTTCTGACAAACGTGTCTAGTGAGGATGTTCGTAACTCATTCTGCAGGCAGTGTAGAACTGTAAGGGACTGGGTGTGAGCTCAACACTGGGAAGTAAGTTGCCTTTGGACAAGGCATTCAGCTAGCTTCTCATGTAGGGAACTTAGTATGTAGCACCAGTCTAAGACGGGAATTCGTAGGAAATCACTGGATTGAGCTCGTAGGCACTAGTCTTGTCGGCCGAGAATTTACCCTTACGTCTCCCAACACTTCAGTCACGCATCCAGCCTAGGCCTATTAGGAGCGACGTGTACCTGCAGGCAGGATGTGGGAGGCACACGCCGTATGCTCAACTCTCCGAAGTGTGTATGCCTGCGAGGCAGATATCTAATACGCACTCATACGTGGGTGTTAGAACCTAGCTACACTCTCATTGAGGAAGGCAGGTGGAAATCGCTGTATTCCACAAGGTACAGTTGAATACGAGTTGAGTCTTCCACATGCATTGCTAACAACGTCTCCCGGCACCTAACATAAGCATGTTCACAGCTACGTCTACAAGCAGTCACGATGCGCGAGGGTCCTGCCTTGAGCTTAGCTCTCAAAAGGAAGCATGCCTCGAAGCCAGCTTTCAACT